>JAWNKY010002034.1:0-12306 GCA_035041765.1 Drosophila algonquin | reverse complement strand
TTAAATAAATAAATATTAAGCGTAAAACGTCCGCACACCTATCCTTGCTATTATTTCTTAATACGTCAGCAAATAATGATTGGCAATTGATGATCTTTTTACCAAATTTTTCCCCAGCACCCATTCTCATGAGAACTACTCTGGTCAGTCGTATCAATACGGCATACCGAAGTTGAACGGCATTTTAACATTGTTAAATGAAAGCTCGCAGCTTCATGATCTCAAAATAGTTTAGCCAGTATTTTTTTTTTTTTTTTTAGGACGTTGATGTGCAATGACTGTACCCAATTTATGTTTTAGATCCCATATTTTCGACATCTCATATAATGCCAACGGATATCTTGGATTTGTCAAAAGATGGTCTAATGAATTTACTGGCTCTTATACTTTAGGACGTTGACGTTGATGTGCAATGACTGCACCATCAAGTGGCCCAAGCGACACCAGCCGATGGTTGTTACGCGCGGATCCCAGGCAAGAAAGCAGCCCACCTCCCGCCCAACCGACCGAGGGGCGCAGCCGCTTAACGCGCGACTCGTTAACCGAACCGATCGCGGACATGCATGAAAGATAGGTGTTAGACTAGTGTTCGAGGAAAAGTAGAACTAATCTAACTAAAGAAACGAAGTAATTACTAATTACGGGAAAGATATAAGAGTATAAGTAATTTAAGACTAGGAAGGGAGTTAGTGGTAGATATAATATGATAGAGGGAATTATAATCCGAGCATAGGACCCTAAATGGTTCATGCAAGGAGTAATTCGATCTACAAAGCGAAAGAAACAAGGGTGTATAATTTCTAGTGCTTCTAATAGGAATCGTGAAGTTTATGCGGCTCAACAGGTCAGGGCTATCTATCTGGAAGGTTTATTAAAAGCAATCTATTAGAGTAAGACGGCAGTGTCACACTTGCATCCCAGTTGAGGCCGCGAAGAGCAAAAAGTAAAAAGTTTTTCTGAACTGATTCTATACGGTCACGATGTACGTTGTAATGAGGGCACCATACACAAGAGCCGTATTCTAAAATCGGACGAACCAGAGAGGTGTAGAGAGTCTTTGTTATATAGGGGTCGTCAAATTCCTTTGACCACCTCTTTATAAACCCAAGCACGCCCATGGCTTTATTCACCATGGTAGAAATGTGTTCTGAAAACTTTAACTTGGGATCTAATAGAACACCAAGATCATCAACCCAGGTAATTCTCTCAAGAGAACCACCACAAATGGTGTAATGGTGTAAATGGTGACTTTCCCACACATTATTATATGATACCACATTTTATTTCAAGAAGACGTTAAACAAGTTTCAGAGATAAATTGCAGATGTTTTCTAAAAAAAACTTTCAAAGAGCTTGATGGAATATTGTGGTTCCATTGGTTGCGTTCTCTCTAAGGCATAATAATTAAGAGAAAAAAACGAACTTGGCGATAGACGCTTTAAACACTATTAAAGATCAAATGTTAATCAAAATTTAATTACACTAGTCGACACGACTTTTCCGCTGTCGCCAAAAATGACTTTTACTGATAGATTTGGATGTTTAAAAATTTTACAAGTTCGAAGTACATATGTGTTTCAAAATGTTATAGGCTTTTTACACTGGGTGCGTTACCTATCGATATCGGAAAAGAAGCAGAGAAGCAGAAGAGGCTTTAACACCTCAGCGTCTTTGCGTCTTTGGAAGAGAAAGACAAATTTTGCAAAAAAAAAAAAAGTAAATAATGTGCGAAAATCAGCGAAATATGTCGGAAAAAGGGGTAATTCTTTTAACTGCGGTGTCGCAAAGGGAAGAAAATATTTTGAAGTGCATGGAAGCGGCTGGGTTATCCTCAGAAAAGTTGCAATTCGTCTTGCGACTGCAAAGTCCTCCTCGCGTTTGGGCCCATGCAATCGGAGTTAGTAAACAACTACGACGCCTTTCTTTTAAGACAACTTCCACATGAAGAAGAGAACGTTCGACATTCTAGTTGGACTGCTCCTAATCTCCGAAAACAGGACGCTAATTTTCGACAGCCATTCCCTTTGGTGAACAGGATAGATACAGCTCTATGTTGCCTGGGATCGTCTGCGAAATAACACTCAATAGGGAACTTATTCGGTGTGTCCAAAAGCATTGTGTGTAGGATTTTGATGGAATTTTGTCAGGAAGTGATTGCTGAACTTGCTGACAAGTGTATGCCAGCAGAATTTCTTACCCTGAGAAGATCACGGAAACAGTGAAAGGATGCTAAGACATGGGATTTGCAGAAAAAAATTAGAATTCAAGCATATTTTATAATGGCTTGATTGAATAATAAATCGAGATAGAACGTTGTGAGCCGCGGCAAAGGCCGCGTCTCTACTTTATACCCGGTACTCAGTCAGAATATATGTGATCTTATGATTTATGTATATTATTATATATCGCAAGGGGAACGAATTAAATTTTGGCCCAAATGGAAAAAGTTCAAAAAATTAGGTCGAACCCTATGCTAGATTTTTATATATTAAAGGTTATCTGTTTTTATTTTTGTTTACATCAAATTTTTACATCATTTTTTAACTTTCAACATGTACTTGTAGAGCTACACGTACGAGACGTGAAAGTGTTTGCGAGAAAGAGAGGGAGTGAGTAAGCGCTTGGCAGGCGTTTCGTAGCGACTGAATTTTAATTTGTTCCTTCTGTCCATAATAATGATTCGACCTGATCCAGATTCGGCAAACTGTTAGACACGGCCATTTCCCATGATTCTGCGTTTTTCGTTTTCTTACCTTAAAAATTGTGGATTCCACAGATTTTCGTCCTTTGTGGGAGCGGAAAGGGGCGTGGCAAAATTTTGAAATACACTTGTGCTGGTTTGATATAACAGGAGTTTGGAAAGAAAGTTTGGTTGCCCTAGCTCTTATTGTATCTGAGAACTAGGCGTCAAAAAATATGAATGGGCAAAGCAGATGGGGTCGCGTGTGAGAGAGAGCGAGAAGGAATGATGACTTTCGAAATGGTTTTCTTCATTATAGCTATAATAATGATCCGATCTGATCCAGATTCAACACTCTGATAGAAATGATCATTTTATATATTCTGCGTATTTAGTTTTCTTGTATCTTCAAAATTGTGGATTCCACAGATTTTCGTTCTTTGTGGGGGCGGAAGGGGGCGTGGCAAAATTTTGAAATACACTTGTGCTAAATTGATATCACAGTAGCTTGGATAGAAAGTTTGGTTGCTCTAGCTATTATAGTCTCTAAGATCTAGGCGCTGATGAAGACGGACAAAGGGACGGACGGACGGACAGACAGACATGGCTATATCGACTCGGCTATTGATGCTTATCAAGAATATATATACTTTATGGGGTCGGAAACGCTTCCTTTTGGGCGTTACACACATCCGTTATAACCACAAATCTTATATACACCTATACTTTTCGAGTGCCGGGTATAATTAGTTTAAAAAATTCTTCTAAGCAATATATGTCTTTTTGCCCCTTTTTACTCAGTTCAAAATTTTAAGCGGAAAAATTAAAATTTTAATCTGCTGTTTTTTGTTGTTATTAGTGG
The DNA here is from genome assembly GCA_035041765.1 of Drosophila algonquin. NCBI lineage: Eukaryota > Metazoa > Arthropoda > Insecta > Diptera > Drosophilidae > Drosophila > Drosophila algonquin. The sequence continues at coordinate 8,764 of JAWNKY010002034.1, read as the reverse complement.
TGATAGTTCTGCTGATTGGCAGAAAAGTACGAAAAAGTTGGGGCATAAAATAATTTACAGATCACCGCGTCTTCAAATTTGGTACAGTTGATTGTAATAATATATATAAAATTGGAAATATTTTGAGATCGATCAGACCACGCCCACTCATACCTCCCATATTAACCATATTAAAATGATTTGATATTTTAATATTTTTAGACACAAAGCGATCTTTTTTATTAACTTTCTTCAGTTTCTATCTCAAATGAAGAGGAATCGATGTATTCATTATCAGAATCCGAATCTATATCAGATTCAATACTCGTATTGTCTTCGTCTACTAAACCGGCTGGCTCAGCGAAGAGGGCAATCACTTCTGGCGGCAGCTTGTCCTTATTTTTCTTGAACTTCTTATTTATATTAAGGCTCGATATAAGGGGATACGAAAAATCCATTGCTCGGTGAAACACATCCTCTATATTATTAATACGGCTATTTTTTCGTGCGTGGAATATTCTGTCGCGTTTGTAATATTTAGTAATATTTAATATTTATATTTAGCCTCGGAGGCGTTTTCGCCTAAACATCCGGCGGGAACTGCAGAAGCAGAAATAATTTCAGAACCATGGACCAGGATCTTGGGAAGTGTCGGTGACATGGGATACCACGGATACTTTTCCATCTAAATATAAGGAAGCAGTTTCATTTATTCACTTGCCATTTACTAAGACCAATCCGAATTCAAAGAATCTTATCCCTGAATGTAATGGACTCACTCCATATTGAAGATAATTAGGTTTTGGCTTTAAAATTTCAGCATTTGTGTCCGTCGTCAAACAATTTTTTGGAGTTGCACCACATATTGGACATGACTGAGTGGAGTTCATCCCCGTTAAAATATTCAAAACCTTACCGTCAATGATTAAATGAAACTGCAATATTTCTATCAGCAATTTCGTTAAATATGTACTGTGATCGATTTTGAACTTCCTCCTTTACTCTGTTGTTTTCTTTTAAAATGTGCTCCTTACTTTCCTTAACGACACAACTCTTCCTAAAGAATCAACTAATTTAGTTGGTATAAAAGAAGTGACGATAAGGATTGGTCAACTGTTTCTGCTTCCTTCCCTAAAAATCCCTGTTTGTATAAGTATTGTCCAGTCGATCCGTCGAATCCTTAGCTTGCAATCAAATTAACATTATTTATTTCTGGAAATTGACTAAAAACTTCTTTTTGAAAAGTTATTATAGTTATTATCACACTCTTTGCAGTGTGATTGATCATATTTTGTAATGAAACTTGGGCCATGGTTTCCGTGACTTCAATGTCAATGGGTCTGCATTGCAATTAAGCGTTGTAGGCTTTATCATAGCTTGGCAATATATCAAAGCCTTGTTTCCGTATTAAAGTCCTAGTGCTGTTGTATTGTCTTTTGGTAAATGAATTCTCCGATAAAAATGCTAAAGCTTCATCTTCGGAAACTGTAAGGGGCTTTGGTACTTTATTATTTAGCTTGGAGACGTTTGGAATAATTCCCTTTAAAGTCTAATCATTCATTTTATTTACTCTACATTTTTTGGCAGATATGGCAGCTGCATGAGAGAGTAAATCAAGATTATCATCTTGACTAGTTGCGAGCTCGGAAGCTAGTTTGCGCTTCAAACGTGTGCCGCCTTCATCATAAGATAAGCGTGGTCGTCCTTTTGAATGTCTTGTCAAATCATCTTTATCAATTTGCAATGTCATTTTTCCAGCAAGCCACTTTGAATGTTGGTCTTTAAATCTTGTTATCTTCCTTTGACATTTTGGCATATATTTTTTAATGTAAGAGGTGAAATTGGAAATTTTTGTCATTATTTGTTGTTTCTTCTCTATATTTAAATTTTTAGTAAGCTTTCCAAACACTTGATTGGAAATCGCCTCGGCTTTGCGCCCACCTTGAATCCAAATCTCAAGCAATTCCACATGACTAATTTCGAGCGTGTCTGCAATATCATCAAACATTTACCAGATATATTGATGAACATAAATGCATTATTAGTCTCGAGATTGAACTAGAGAATGCCAACTTTTACTCCACAAAACATGTGACTTATAGGTTAGGTTTGCCAAAAAATAACAACCACAAAAATTATACGTAAAAGCAAAGACAAAACACATCACAACACAAACTTTGATTTACAGGTAATAACACTAGTCGACACGACATTTCCGCTGTCACCCAAAATTACTTTTTCTGATAGATTTGGATGTTTAAAAATTTTTTAAGAATGTTTTTTTTTCCAGGTTTAGTTTTTTTTAAAGAATTTTTTAAAAATTTGCAGTAAAAATTCAGTTTTATGAAGTTTATATGAAGTTTTGGTCAAACGGCTGCAGCTTGGCCGTTTATCAATCGATTTTTAAAAGCGATACCTTAAACGACGCCTAATTAATGTGTTTATCTTAAATTAAAAAACGAAGGCATTTAAATATTTTTTTCCCACTTTTCCTGAGTTTTCAAAATCAAAATTTCAGGGAAAAATACCGAAAAAAATTATGAAGTTTGAATTTGAAAGCTTAATATCTTCCAGACGATAAGTTGCAGCTACAAAGTGTCTGGATCGGATTTATAGCTGCAGCTGTCAGCTTTTTAAAACAGCAAAGTTCAATACAACCAGTTGTAGGAAACTTAAGTTATGTGAAAAATAAAAGCACTACCTATGACTACCTAAGTAAAAATTCTTAAAAAAAAACTAAACCTGGAAAAAAAAATCATAATTCTTAAAAAAAATTTAAGTCTTCAAATCTACTAGAAAAAGTTATTTTGGGCGACAGTGGAAAAAAAAAGTTGAATTTTGTCGAGTAGTGTAATGAACATACCTTTATCGGTGTTTTCCATTTCAAAGTAATGTATATTGAAAAAGAAAAAGGGCTTAATTGACTTAAGCTGACTTCAAAGGCTTCGCAAAATTACCAGCGTTGCAAAATTTTTTTTTTAATTTTATTTTGATTTCTTTGTCTATAATCTATCATAATATTAAGATCTCTTTACCTTATTTTAGATATTTTACGTTATTTAGATATATTTTGGATTAAATCGGATTTGTAGTATAGTAAAAAAGAAAATGAAGAAAATCATTTCGAAAGGCATTGTATTCAAAATTTTGACAAGCCTCCTTTCGCCCCCAAAAAGGACAAAAATCTTTGCAGTCCACTATTTTTAAGATACAAAGAAACTGGTGCGTCGTATATCAACTGCGATTTTTTTATTGGTTTCTTAATAAGCTTTTCTCACAACTAGCAATTGATTATGTCGAGTATGATCTATGGCGATTATGAAATGAAATCTGTGAGATATGAAAAAATTGTATTATATTTTTGGGAATTGCTGTTGTTGTACCCTTTATTATGTTTATAAGATAGCACCGTGCCGGCGAGTGGTTTGTAGAAACATATCGACTCTGTTTTGAATTATACATAAATTGTATAGGGCCTTTGATGTTTCTGTTCGTTAAAAACGGACGCCTATTTTAATATACCCACTTCAAGGGTATACAGATTAAAACTAACTGGAACCATTAACAACCGAATATCGTTTAAAAAGTGTTTAAGAGTTGAGTATTAAATTTAACATATCATTAATACTTGTGTAATATACCTTTGTGGCCAAGTTTTGTGCTGAGCGTCGTTCTGAAATAATTTCTTTTGAACGGAACCTTCAAAATAATATGGAGATCGTCCGATTCGTCTCTTAAAAGTTGAATGATTTCCAATGATTTTAAAATTTAAAATTGCTTTCGTAAGATAACCTGATATTAAATTACTTTGCTTTATTTCTCTGCAAAAAATAATACATTTTTTTAAACATGCCTTTGAGTCTTTAATAAATGTTCACCTGTGATAGTTCATAATTTTAAAAATGGACGTATTATACAAATTTTTTTCTCTGTTAGTCCGATTAATGGGTTTAGAAAACAGGCCAAATGGCATGATTCCAGTATTCAGTAAATCGTTTATATTAAGATAGATATTAATTTCAGCAGCATTATTATGAAAAAATGTATTCCAAATTAATATCCGACACATTATTATATGATACCACATTTTATTTCAAGAAGACGTTAAACAAGTTTCAGAGATAAATTGCAGATGTTTTCTAAAAAAAAACTTTCAAAGAGCTTGATGAAATATTGTCGTTCCGTTGGTTGCGTTCTCTCTAAAGCATGATAATTTAAAGAAAAAAATAACTGTGATAGACGCTTTAAACACTCTTACAGATCAAATGTACATATCTATTTAAGAATATAAGCGACTTGATATAATTTTCTAATTTCTATTAAGTTTAGTTAAGCAGATTAATTTGTTGGTTGTTATTATAAAAATATAAAAAATGTCTTTCGAGGGATTTCTTCTGTCGCTTATCATATACCTACATATGTACATAATAGACATATGAATTATCGAATCTGTTCGGAGCAGAACGACGAATAATATTGTCTAAATTAAAGCAAATGCCATCGATCACAATTGTTTGTTTGCTTTTGCCGCTCTGATGAAGATGTTTAGTGCAGCTCGATCACCAACAAGCAATGAAGCATTAGTTCATGAATTTAGTAAAACCAAATTAGTGCCTTATTAATTGAAATATTTGAATACAGGTGATATATTCGATATCTACCTCTAACATTATGGTGACCCCGACGTGATGTGGAGCCTGTACCACGATTTAATAATTAAATTGTCTATATCGTTCGGGCAATTTATTATCCGTCAAGCTGTTTGTGCAAAAATCGGTGCCAGGCACATAAAACACACACAAGAAACACATGCAAAACGTACTGCAGTGATATTCAGTGACATTGTGCATTCCCGGCATTTGGGTGAAAAGTTCGTTTTCATGTTCCATAGCTCTACATACATATGTGTATATATATGCAGACGAAATCAATCTTATAACTGAGTGAAAGAGCCCGCCAAGAAACGGTTTGTTGTTGCGCGTGTATTCGTGCAAGCGCAGTGCAAAGCCCTCAGAGGTTGAGGCAAAGGCAGTACGCAAATCGAAACCGTTTGTTTGTCGTCGCTTGGGTTTTTCGGCTGGCCGGCGCATACAGGATGTTATATTGTTCCCCTCGCAAACCTTCTTATACTGCCTTTTTTTGTGTGTAAGCCCTGGTCTTGTGGCTTTGAAAAATGGCTGAAAATCATGATATTGTTCATGCTCGGACGGCGGCGCCTAGTAATGTGGACTTTTACAAAGCCAAAACGATATCTATTCAGCGGCAGCTCGTTGAGATGAACAAATCACTAACGGAGGAGTCCATCCTTCAGTTTAACGAAGCTAACCTGCGTGCGCGACTAAAGCACCACGAAGCAATGTAGTCCGAGTTCAACGCTGCTCAGAGCAGCTTGGAAAGGCTCGATCGTACGGTGCTCGACGGTGACGCGCTGTCCGAGTTCGCAAACGTGTACATTCAGATCGCGAGCTAGCAGCACAGCAAAAGGTGATCAGCGCGAATTCAACCAGCATGCCTCATCATTTCCCTGGGGAAGGTTCGCTCAACACATCAACTCGGAAGTCGAGGCTGCCGCATCTAGTATTGGCTCGTTTTGGGGGAGACTACGCAGACTGGCCAAACTTCTTCTCGATGTTTAAGACTGTTGTGGACAATGAGGAAGAGCTAAGTAACTTGAAAAAGTTCCAGTATCTTCGTACTAGCCTAGACGGTGCAGCACTAGAAACCATACGTTCCATCGAAATATCTGATTTCAACTATGAGATTGCTTTAGAACTGCTTACTAATCGTTTCGACAATAAATACCATCATTTTCATGCACACGTAAAGGCGATATTTGGGTTACAAGGTGTTGAGATGGAATCTGCAAGGGGTCTTCAGGAACTTAGCGATAAGGTAAATGCTCACCTGCGTGCGATTCAGACTTTGGCATCAACTGAGGAAATTTTAGATTGATTTTCAACACATTGTGACGCATAGGCTGGACACCAGGAAAAATGGGGGAAAATAGGAAGAAGACAAGCTGTAGACATGGAAATCCCTTGCTTCGTTTCTGGAGAAGCGATGCAGGATGATGGAGAATCAGGAAAACGATTTGGTAATCGAAACACCAAGCCATCAGGTGGAAGAAACAATGCACACGCTTAGTCAAATTGCCTCTCCTAATAATGAAAATAATTTTGGATGTAGATTTTGCGGCGGAACGGACCACATCATAACCAATCGTGGCATGTTTTTAAATTTGTTCCCTTCTTTGCGCTTTAAGAAAGCAAAGAAAATGCATATCTGCCTCAATTGTTTGTGCAAGGGCCACGGTTTGCAGCAGAGTAAATCTGGAAGCTGCAAGCAGTGTCGTATGAAACATCATACGTTTCTCCATAAGACTCAAAACCCTCAATCATTGCTGCAGACGTGAACCTCCCGCAATCGCAATCATCAGCCTTGGTTTCATGCTCAGCCTCTCCACATATTCCCAATACCTCCAACGATAACGTGTTGCTTGGTTTAAAAGTTTTGGTTAAAAATCGTGTTGGAATGCTTGTCCCATGTCGGCCAATATTGGATTCCGCAGCTCCATTTTGTTACGTCTCGTTTGGCTGATCATTTGCAGCTAAAACATCGGCACCCAACTGTTTCGATATCTGGCATTGTAGAATCGTATCTTAGTTCGAATAAGGCTGTGGAAGTCGTCATGCAGTCTCAGAATGGCAGCTATAGTTCCTCAGTCACGGCGGTCGTAACTAGGGTGATCAATGACTACACTAATCAATAAAATTCAACTTTATTTTTTCGGTATCGCCCAAAATGATTTTTTCTGATAGATTTGGAGATTTAAATTATGGTTTCTTTTTCTAGGTTTAGTTTTTTTTAAAAGAATTTTTTGAAAAATTTGGTATTTTTTTCAGAGGTAGTGCTTTTATTTTTTACATAACTTTAGTTTCCTATGACTGGTTGGAATGAACTTTGCAGTTTTGATAAGCTAAATGTAGCTATAGATCTGACTCAGACAGTTGTAGCTGCAGCTTAACGTCTGGAAAATATAAAGCTTTAAATTTTGACTTTACAAAATCAGCAAAAGTCAAAAAAAAATATTTTATGGCTAACATTTTTAGTCTTGGATAAACACATTAATTAGGCTTCGTTTAAGGTATCGTTTTTAAAAATCGATGGATAAACGGCTAAGCTGCAGCCGTTTGACCAAAACTTATGCACTTTGTGGTGATATCTGCAAGATGTATCGCTGTGTACGGATTTCACACCCGGATGAATATTTGCGACGAATTCTTTGACGCGAAAAGCCTACTGATGAAATCCAGATTTACAAGCTAGAGACCGTTACGTATGGAACAAAGCCCGCTCCTTTTTTGGCAATTCATGCCAAACACCAACTATCGTACGATGAGGAAGCGTCATTTCTTTTAGGAGCCCCAGTCGTGAGAAGGGATTTATACGTACACGATCTCATATCCGGCGGGGACACCATTGAGGAAGTTATTGTGATCCGTCGTCAAGTAAAAGGGCTCCTGCAAAGAGGACACTTTCCTATACGCAAATGGTGCTCCAATGAGCCTGGCGTGCTTGAAGAAGAGCTTGAAGAGGAGCGGAAGACAAAAAAAGCTGCTTAAGTTCCATGATGGAACAGACATAGCGATAACATTGGGGCTTGTATGGGATCCCAACTCGGATAACCTACTGTTCAATTTTTCGAAAATCATGCCAGAAGGGCCACCCACCAAGCGTACTGTCCTATCTTCTATACCCAGATTTTATGATCCGCTCGTTTTGATTGCACCTATTCTAGCCAAGGGCAAAATATTCTTGCAGAGTTTGTGGAAGGAGGACATAGGATGGGATGATGCACTGCCTGAGCCTCTGTCGGTGGTGTGGGCAGACTTGATGTCGAAATTACTCATCCCTCCAATTGCACGCATTCTGTGATGGCTAACATTTCAGCATATGGAGCTTACGTTTACATAAGATCGGATATCCATAAGCATGTAGAATCTCGCTTGATCTGCTCAAAGTCCAAGGTAGCGCCTTTAAAAACACTAACCATACCCAAGCTGGAATTGGGCGCGGCGTTGCTCTTGGCTGAACTCGTCGCAAGCATTAAGCAAAGTCTCGCATCTTCCTGTGATATCCACTGCTGGTCAGATTCAACTATTGTGTTGTCTTGGATAGGTTAGGCCCCATTAAACTTTAACGTTTTTGTCTCCAAAAGAATTGCGCAGATCCAGGAATTGACCAAGGAAATGAAGTGGCATCTCGCTCCAACGGGCCTAAACCCAGCAGATTTCGTATCAAAGGGAAGCTCTCAAAAGTTCCTTGCTCCAAGGCTCATTGCTTATCTTTGTACAATAATTTTCCGCCCGCTCTCAATTCCTAACAACTAATAGTCTGTGCTTCAATCTTTACCTCTCTTCTTGTAGTATAAACTTCCGCAATGATCCCAACAAATTCTTTTCTTTTGTCAACTCTAAACGTAAGTCCAATGCATTTCCTCCGCCCCTTCATTATACATATAAACAATTCTGAATCTTCTGCTGCTGGCATTGCAAACTTATTTGCAACCTTTTTCCAGTCGTCTTACTCCTCTCATATTTATAACGCATCCACTCAGTATCCCTACCATTTGCCTCACTCTAATAGCATTTTTCAACCATATTTTAAGGAAAGCGTTGTGCTTGATGGCGTGAAGTCTTTGAACATTTCATTTTCTGCGGGTCCTGATAAAGTGCCTAGTTGCATTTTGAATCATTGTGCCCAGTCCCTATGCCACTAATGTTTT
>JAWNKY010002032.1:0-23217 GCA_035041765.1 Drosophila algonquin | reverse complement strand
CCACAAGGTAGTCATTTGGGTCCGCTCCTCTTCATTATACCCGGTACTCGAAGAGTATAGGGGTATATTAGATTTGTGGGGATAACGGTTGTGTGTAACGCACAGAAGGAAGCGTTTCCGACCCCATAAAGTATATATATTCTTGATCAGCATCAATAGCCGAGTCGATATAGCCATGTCTGTCTGTCCGTCCGTCCGTCCGTCCGTCCGTCTGTCCGTCTGTCCGTCCGTCTTCATTTGCGCCTATATCTCAGAGACTATAAGAGCTAGAGCAACCAAACTTTCTATCCAAGCTCCTGTAATACCGAACCAGCACAAGTTTGTTTTAAAATTTTGCCACGCCCCCTTCCGCCCCCACAAAAGACGAAAATCTGTGGAATCCACAATTTTTAAGATAAATGAAAACCAAAAACGCAGAATCATGAAAAAATACCATATCTACCAGATTACCGAATCTGGATCAAATCGGATCAATATTATGGCCAGAAGAAACAAATTAAATTTCAGTGGCTACGCAACGCCTGCCAAGCGCTGACTGATGCCCCTCCCTCTCTCTCCTAAACACTTGTACGTCTCAAATATGTAGTTATACATGTCATGTAGAAATGTAGGCGCAGATATACAAAGCATATGTAAACAAAAATGGAAACATGTATAAAAATTCCAAAAATTCATTTTTTTAATTTAAATATTATTTTCGTCCCTTTTGAGAACATATAATAAATTTCATAAATCGTAGGCTCATAAATGTATGTATATATATGCTGACTGAGTACCGGGTATAGGTAGAGCCGCGGCCTTTGCCGCGGCTCACAACGTTCCCTCTCGTTTTATTTGTGAACGACCTACCCCAAGTTTTAACATTCTCTCATACATTAATGTATGCGGATGACGTTAAAATCTGTCTGCCCTACTCCGACTGGTACTTTCACACACACCTTCAGCTGGACCTAAATGAATTGCTATTGTGGTGTTCAATTAATCTTCTATTTTTGAACCTCTCGAAATGCAAGCTTATGATATTCTACCGTTCTGCTCCACATTTTGTATCTTTTTCTCTTGGTAATCATGTATTGGATCGAATTTCGAGTTCAAATGATCTTGGAGTATTATTTGATCATAAACTGTGTTTCAATAGTCATATAGGTGCGACAGCTAATAAAGCTAAGGGTGTTCTAGCACTCATCAAGCGTTAGTCCAAGGAGTTTGACGACCCGTATGTGACCAAACAATTGTACATTTCGTTAGTGCGCCCGATATTGGAGTATTGTTCCTGTGTGTGGAGTCCACAGTATAAGGAGCAGGAAGCTATTCTCGAATCATTTTGGAAAAAATGTTTAATTTTCGCTCTTCGTAATTTAAACTGGGACTCTGGTAGAATCCTGCCACCTTACCGATCTAGGCTAAAACTTATTGACCTACCTTCGTTACACCATCGCAGAATATGCAATGGGGTAATGTTCGTGCACAAGCTCCTTCTCGGGATGGTGGACTCCCAAACTCTCTTGAGTCAGATTGACTTTACGGTTCCCTCTCGTTCTACTCGTTCTTTTAGACCTATCAGATTACCCATGTTTAGGTCAAACTATGCCCAGCATGAACTTTCAGGGTTTTATGCTATAATTATAATACCCTTTGCCATATCTTATCTCCTGAACTAACCCTTAAACATATAGCATTTAGTATTTACAACTATCTGAACTCTGCTAACCTGTAATTTTAATATTTTTAATTTTATTATAGTTAATCTTTAGTTCTCTTCCTAATTTATATAGCATTATTAGCAGATAATTGTTAATTGAATAAATAAATAAAATAAAATAAAAACTTAGATTTAGCGTAGATTTATAGATGTTAAATATGTAAAAGCTTCATCAGAATCGTACCATTACGCCGTTAATCGTGGACCTATACGTAAGCTTTGCCTTGAATCATACGATTACGCCGTTAGTCGTAGAACCTATGCGTAAGCTTTGATTAGAATCATACGATTACCCCGTTCCTCGTGAAAGGTAAAGTAGATCATAGCCAAAGCCAAATTGCAATCGAACAGAAGTGTTTCTCTTCATAATTCAATCCAAGTGCAACAGTGAAAATTAGTAGTCAGATACGTGCATAGGAGGTTATAATTCCTGTGCCCGGAGTTGATCGGTTTAAAGCAGATATAAAATGTAGTTACATATTTTAATAGTGTAGTTAATAGTTAACAGTTTCATGTCATAGGACTGGAAATGCAGCGACGTTTCGATTGGTGGATCAGTGTACTCTGCGAAAACGGGATAAAGTCCATCGATATCTTAGCAGCGCTGGGAGAGACGTCGGCTCTCCCCAGAAGCCGGCATCTACATATACCCAGCATCGTCTAAAGTTTTAAAAGCAGTGCTAAGTCGAGCTAACGGAATACGCATGATATAGAGGAGAGTACCGATCGAGTGAGAAAAGTGGAATGTTTTCCCCGTAATTTTGGAAGGAACAAATATGCCGCACTTGTCACCCTTTTCGTGTTCAAGCTAAGCACGCAGCGAAAACTTTCGCCTATATGTAGTTTTTCTCGATGCAGCCCCAGCGCTTCTCAAACTGTAAGGCGTACGAATGTTCCCGTGTAGGCCCGAATTGTAGTTTGAGAAACATTGGACAAAGTAAACTCTACTCTATCTGGATTCTGATCTAACAAATGTATACCTTCGATTTCGACATATATAATTGCATAAGTTCTTTATTATTTATATTCACGACGAAACCATGTACATATATAGAATTATTCATAACACTGTGATAGTTTTTTTAAAAAAAAAAAAAAGACATAACCGGACTCGACGGTTTCCCCCTATTTCGGGTCCTACGAATCGAACTGCATCATTAGTTTTTTGAGTTACAATCATGGTTTCATACAAAATTTTTCGTTGAAGTTTTTCATCCAAGTGGCCCATTGTAAGAGAAAGGCACATTTTTCTTCGGTCTCTAACTTTTGTAATGTTGACTTTTTTGGTAAACTTTCTTTGGCAAAGCTTCTCAGAATAAATCTGTCTTTAAGTTCTTAGAAGACTGTAAGCCCCAAAATCAATGTTTTGGGTGTCCTTATAGCCAATATGTCGAAGAAACTGAAATATAACCCATTTTTTTAAATGTTTTTTCCCTTACGTTTCGTCAATATTTTAATTTACCCTTTGATACTTATACATTAAGTGACATCTTGTAATAGTAAGAAACTTAAGCAAGACAACGTTTCGAGCAAACTAACCATGAGAAAAACAAACTTAACAAAATTTGTATTTTTAAAAAAAGCTACTCCAACTATGTTTGTGTGCTGATTTATTTTATTTGTATCTTTAAAGTGTTATTATTAGGTATCATAAACTGTAAACAATATTTAAATTAAATTTAGTACGTACTTGTTATTAACGGTACTTGTTATTTCTTATCAGTGCAAAAATTAAATTTAGTACGTACTTGTTATTAACGGTACTTGTTATTTCTTATCAGTGCAGTGGATAAAAGCTTGACTCGTTGCTTGCCGATTTGTGTTGGACATTGGTAGATGAGACGTATTAAATTTAATTTAAATATTGTTTACAGTTTTATGATACCTAATAATAACACTTTAAAGATACAAATAAAATAAAACAGCACACAAACATAGTTGGAGTAGCTTTTTTTAAAAATACAAATTTTGTTAAGTTTGTTTTTCTCATGGTTAGTTTGCTCGAAACGTTGTCTTTGCTTAAGTTTCTTACTATTACAAGATGTCACTTAATGTATAAGTATCAAAGGGTAAATTAAAATATTGACGAAACGTAAGGGAAAAAACATTTTAAAAAATGGGTTATATTTCAGTTTCTTCGACATATTGGCTATAAGGACACCCAAAACATTGATTTTGGGGCTTACAGTCTTCTAAGAACTTAAAGACAGATTTATTCTGAGAAGCTTTGCCAAAGAAAGTTTACCAAAAAAGTCAACATTACAAAAGTTAGAGACCGAAGAAAAATGTGCCTTTCTCTTACAATGGGCCACTTGGATGAAAAACTTCAACGAAAAATTTTGTATGAAACCATGATTGTAACTCAAAAAACTAATGATGCAGTTCGATTCGTAGGACCCGAAATAGGGGGAAACCGTCGAGTCCGGTCATGTCTTTTTTTTTGACTATCACAGTGTAATTAGTCGTTTGACCAATAGAAAAAATCAATTTGTATGTTACACATTGCCGTCGAACTGGTATGAAAGGAAAAAAAAGAAATTTAGGTTCGATCTACATCGTTCTCCTACGAGAACGACCGTTATATTCATATTTTCTTTCTTTTCCTCAGAACATACTTCTACGTTGCTCTTGAGCTCAACGGATACACTGAATCATGAGTATCATGAGTATGAGTAAGTACACATGTCGTTCATTGAATACACATGTCTAGAAAGTTCCTTTCTTCGGATACTATGAAATTGCACATGAAGCGAGTCGATTTGTAATAATTATTCTCCATAATTCTTCCTATGACTGGTTTTATTGTATTTGCAGTTTTAGAAAGCTGACAAATGCAGCTATAATTCCGACCCAGACACTTTGTAGCTGCAGCTTTACGTCTGGAAGATATTAAGCTTTCAAATTTAAATTTCATAATTTTTTTCGGTATTTTTTCCCGAAATATTTACTTTGAATATTCAGGAAAAGTCGAAATCAAATGTTTTATGGCTTACATTTTAGTTTAAGATAGATGAATTAATTAGGCGTCTACTAATAGGCGTATCGTTTGAAAAAATCGATGGATAATAGATAACAGCGAAGTTGCAGCTGTTTGACCAAAACGACTCAAAATTACCTGGAAAATACCGTCCGGTATGGAACTCCAATGTTATGGAGAAAACCAGAGATTCAGGGCTCTAAAAGTTTCTTTTGTTTATTCAGAATAACTTGAAAAGGGAAAAGCATGAAATGTGATTACCCGGAACAGTCTCGTCAGGCTTTACGCTTCCTGCTTCTCCTTTGGATGAAATACCGCTACTAAAACGCAAAAAAGAGGAGATGTTGTCTTCGTCGCATGGAGCAACGGATTCAAGTAATGACCAATCAGGAGAATATAAATATTGCAAGCCTCTTTCACAGGAAAAATTGAACGATTTGGGGGATCCTGGAACTTCTTAAAAGTAAATCTGAGCAGATGTTAGATGTTAGAAGACGTTAACATAACTCATTTCCGGACGCCTCACTTGGTTCACGCACAATTTTATATGACGAAGGATGACATGTGCCTTTGCAACGACATTTTCGGCCTCTTCAAGCCACTGGCTGAAGCTTACGACCCAAAAGATTGGAGGTTGACAGCAGGGAGGAAATCTTAAAGGCTGTTTTGCTACACAATGGAAATCATAAGCCGTCTTTTCCCATCGCCCATGCTGTTAATATGAAAGAGTCCTATCAAACAATGACTAAATTGTTTGAAAATATTAAATATAAAGAACACCAGTGGAAGGTCGCGTGTGACTTAAAAGTTGTAGCCATGTTAACTGGATTGCAAAGCGGTTATACAAAATACTGTTGCTTCCTGTGCCTATTTGATAGCCGAGATAGAAAAGAGCATTACTCAAGAAAGAACTGGGAAAAACGGATAGAAAATACTTTGGGACATCACAACGTACAAAATGCAGCTCTTGTAAAAGTCCAAGACATTATATTACCACCATTGCACATTAAGCTAGGACTGATAAAAAATTTTGTTAAAGCACTGGATAACGAAAGTGAATCGATGAATTACCTCAAAGCTGTTTTTCAACGTCTGTCGCTGGCAAAACTTAAAGATGGCGTGTTTGATGGCCCTCAAATTCGAAAACTACTAAAAGATGATGGATTTGAAAATATTTTATCTACGAATGAAAAAGCAGCCTGAAACTCATTCCGACTGGTTACAACAAATTTTCTTTGTAACAGAAAGAGTGATGATTACGTTAATATCGTTCAAGACCTAAATAAGAAATATGAATATTGTTCAAGACCTAAATAAGAAATATGAACAAATCGGAGCCAACATGTCAGTAAAAATCCATTTCCTGCACTTCCACTTAGACATTGTTCCGCCAAACTTTGGGGACGTTAGTGATGAACACGGATAGTGATTTCACCAACAATTAAAAGCTATGGAATGACGGTATCAAGGTGTTTGGAATAACACCTAATGACAAAAAAAGACAGCCAAGTAACTTAAACCATTTTGAAAATAGTAACAAGCAATAACAATTAAAACATATAAGTAACCTAATACTCCAATATACGCAAATATTATTCGGTATTTTTCAAGTAAAATGAGGTTTGAGTCGTTTTGGTTCAACGGCTGCAACTTGGCCGCTTATCCAAACGACACCGTATTAATGTGTCTATCTTAAGCTTAAATGTAAGCTTTCAAATTTTTTCAAAGAAATATATTCGGAAAAAAATATCGAAAAAAATTATGCAGTTTGAATTTGTAATCTTAATACAAAGTGTCTGGGTCGGGACTTATAGCTGCATTTCAAAACTGCAAAAGCAACAAAACAAGTAATAAGAAACTTCAATTATTTAAAAAATAGAAGCACTACATCTGAAGAAAAATACCACATTTAAAAAAAAATTGTTTAAAACGAGAAGAAACGTTGTGAGCCGCGGCAAAGGCTGCGGCTCTACTTAATACCCGGTACTCAGTCAAAATATTAGTGATCTAATGATTTATGTAATTTATTATATGTTCGACAAAGGGACGAATTAAATTTTTGGCCCAAATGGAAAACTTCAAAAAATTAGGTCGAACCCTATGCTCGATTTTTATATATTAAAAGTTGTCTGTTTCCATTTTTGTTTACGTATAATTTTTACATTAGCTTCTTCATTTCTACATGTACATGTAGACGAGACGTGTAAGTGTGTGAGACAGAGAGAGAGTGAGAGAGAGAGGGAATGAGTAAGCGCTTGGAAGGCGTTGCGTAGCGACTAAAATCAAATTTGTTCCTTCTGGCTATAATAGTAGTTCGACCTGATCAAGATTCGGCAATCTGGTAGATAGGATTATTTCCCATGACTATTTGTTTTTGGTTTTCTATTATCTTAAAAATTGTGGATTCCACATATTTTCGTCCTTTGTGGGAGCGGAAGGGGGCGTGTCAAAATTTTGAAATACACTTGTATTGAAGTGATATCACAGGAGATTGGATAGAAAGTTTGGTTGCTCCAGCGCTTATAGTCTCTGAGATCTAGTCAAACCTCGTTAAAAGCAAACTCCGTTGAAACATTAAATAGTTATTAATTTGTATGTATGAAATTTTAAATGTCTTGTTTTTCCTGAGTAGAGCATACTGAAGTCCAAATTTTCGTAAAAAGATGCACTTGATAAGGGTAATGCCGTCCGTAAGATGTCATACTAACGGTACGGAGGGTAGAGAAGGGGTTAAGGTCATCTGATTTCCCAGAGAATTACGGCATATAACCAGACTATTTGTCGGTATTATCCCATTATTTCATTATCTGAGTTTGTGTGTTCCTTTTGAACGTTAAGTCCCGTGTACCTAAAAATCTTCGCGAATATGTTCGTATGGCATATAGGAGAGTAGGAAAGATCCCCCGACATTCCGGCGAGCTAGTTATAGCATAGCTAGAGGTACATAATAATCCGGCCATACCATTGGTGCATAAACCTCCACAGATATATGTACAAGCCACATCCTTACGTAGCATTTTATACAATCCTGAACTGTATCCTTGTCGTCTTGGATCTTGTCAAAGATGACATCCCGTCTCTCAATCACCTGATGAGATACAGTCACCATCCCTACACGTCACCTACCCACATCCTAACCCGCACACTCATCTCACACCGGGCCGGACTAAGTGTATTATTCGACTCGTGCCGAGAGTCAGCCTGGCTGGGGGCCCGGTATAAAAACTAGCCCAGTCGTTAACGGAGAGCTCAGGGATTTGGCAGCCTCTGCTGTAATGATGCCTTATCCAGGCAACGCGAATCTCTGTTCGGAAGGACCGCCCCTTCTTTGCAAATAGTGGGACTAAAAGATGGAGAACAACAACAAACAAAACAAAAACGAGTCTGGCACTCCCCAATTGCCAACAGGGAGACAACCCAGTCGAGCAGGACGTTGACTCGGATATCGAAGCACCTGACGACGAATTGGAGCCAGCCCATGACGGCTTTTCCTCTGATATGACTCTGATGCGCGAGTTCGAGGCGATGTGTCGTGACGACACCATCGAAGACGACTCCAAAGCCGAAAACACAGTGGTGGAGAGCTCTGACAAATCTCTAAGACTCTTACGGATCAATCTCCACCACTGTAAAGCAGCATCCGCTGCCCTTATACTCCGCTTGGAAGCGAGCGGAACAGATGTAGTCCTGATCCAAGAGCCTTGGGTAGTAGGAGACAAGGTCTATGGAATAGCGACGAAAGAACACAAGCTTATTGTAGCTCAGAAAGAAGGTAAAGTCCGAACCTGAATTCTTGCAAGAAAGCACTTAAATATCTTTCTGCTCCACAACTTTAGCAATGGCGAACACACGGCGTTAAGCCTAGAGCTCAAAATATCACACATAAGGCTGATGTCATCCTATATGGCTATGGCTATATGGCGACAACCTAAATCGTCTAGAGGGCAGGTTCACTAAAGCATGCAACACGGCTTTCACGGCAGCATGCCCATTAAACAAACATAAGGGGAAAAAACAACAAAACAAATAGAGATCCTACGGAAAAGCTGCAGGACCCTCTTCAACAGGGCCAAAAGCGCTAACGAGGAAGAACACTGGGCAGACTACAAGACTAGTCTGGCCCAATAAAAAAAAGAAATTAGACAGGCAAAAACGGCCTCTTGGCAAAAATTTTGCTCTGATATCGACGAAACGTCGGAGGCTGCCAGACTACGCAAGATCCTCTCTAAAACAACCCCTCGGTGGGGTACCTTAAGAGAAAGGATGGTACGTGGACTTACTCCAGTGAGGAGTCCCTACACATTCTACTGGACACTCATTTTGGTAATGCTTTGGGGGGAGACTGTCGGGATGGACAGAATCGCGAGGTCTTGGAGTTAATCCCTCAAAGACGGAACTTGTGCTATTCAAAAATAAATACAAGATTCCGGTTCTGAACCCCCCAATGTTAAACGGATGCAGGCTCTCCTTCAGCGACAGTGCCAGTTACTTAGGGTTGGTAATTGATAGGAAGCTAAATTGGAACCTGAACATCAATGACAGAGTGAAGAAGGCCACGATAGCCCTCTACACTTGCAAAAAAGCTATTGGCTTAAAATGGGGCATGAACCCAGGTATAGTCCAATGGATATATCTAGCAATAGTTAGACCAATAATTCTCTATGGAGTTACAGTGTGGTGGCCGGCCTTATCAAAAAAGACGATCACCAGAAAACTTGACAAAGTTCAACGAACATCTGCCCTTTGCATCAGTGGAGCTCTTCGCACCACTCCAAATGATGCGCTAGATGCCATTCTATGCCTCCAAAGCCTTGCCCTCTCAGGAAAAGAAAGGGCAGAGATGGCAGCAATACGTCTGAGAGACTCCGACCAAAGGGCACCACAGCACACAGGTCACTCCTCAATATTAAACATCAGTTCCGTCCCCATTAAAACGGACTATTGTGTCCCAAGGGAATACACAGACACCCTTTCGATGCAATTATCCCTCACAGAGACGAGTGGAGTGAGGGACCCCCAGGCCCAGAAGGGGCCTTAAACATCTTCACAGAAGGATCAAAGCTGAACAATTGGGTCGGAGGAGGAATCTACTCCGAACAGCATAACATTAGGCACTCCTTTAAACTCCCTGATCACTGTAGCGTCTTCCAAGCGGAGGTCATTGCAATCAAGGAAGCCCTAAACTGCCTTCTGGAAACTACCGCCATGGTACAATACCCCTTATCCAAGACAAGGAGGATACTCGTATTCCGATGGCCACATGTAGGCTCATAAATAAGGAGAAATATAAGCGAATAATAGACATAGATAAAGATAGATAGATAGATAGATAGATAAAAATATCGATATATCGTTGCAGACGGTCGTGCTCTAATTCGCTCTTACTTAAATAATTGTTAAAAAATTGTCAATCGGCTGTTAAAAGAAAGTAATTGTGTTTTTTACTTATTTCTGATGTTCCTAACCGATCGTTCAGCCTGTTCGATATAAGTGCATACGCATCAAGCTTATTTTTGTGTATTTATTTCCAATTTTTAATTCCTATTGTGCATTTCTAACTTCTCTTTACATTCTTAATCGCAGCCCTTTTGTTGTTGCCAACTTTAGTGCGGTGCGCTTGCTCTCTCTGAACCGCTCTTTATTTTGACTCTCTGTGTTTCTATCGTCTCTCTGTGTCTCTCCGCTCACTTGCCGTTATTGTGATTGTTTTGTTCGTTCTTGCGCGCGCAATTGTGTAACACAAGCTAAAGTCACTATCTTTGCCCCACACCGACTTATATTTTAACTTTCTTTTTTCTTATATATTGTTTTTAATATTATACAATGAGCTCCTGTTGTGCTTAACGCTGTGACGGTCACCGTTCGGTAACTACACGACAAACACAAACACTACTTTTCTGCTGGTTATGTGAAAACACGGCTCACACTAGCTGTGCAGGTTTTCCTCAAATCGGTGGTCGCGTCTGGATTGTTGGGATTGCAGGGCAGTTGAAGCCGATATGAGAACCTCTATGAGACAGACTCATAACGAATTCGCTGCCGTCCACTCGGAATTCTGGAAATTACAGGATAAGTTTATCTCAATGGAAACACATTTTAAAAATCTTAAAGTTATAAATGAGTCTCCAAAGAGAAGAGAGGGTACTCCTAATCTGCCGAGTGTTCATAATTTTGATTCTCTTGCAGTTAACGACACACACGCTCCTCCTATCAGTTCGCCAGTCTTGATCGACTTTAGCGCTAAGAAAATCGATGTACATGCATCTACATCGAAAAAGACGGCTGGCTCTTCACCTGCTGTCTCTCCTGTGCCCGTGTACGCCAAGGATGTCCAACTGGACGGTAACGATCATCCCGTGCCCGTGTTTACCCAGGTTGTCCAGCCGGACATTAATGATCATCCCGTTGTCGGCGTCACTGTGCCCTCTAATGAAGCCGTAGATACTGCTGTCAGAATGGAAGTTGAATTCGTTCCTTTTACACCGGCTCGCACTGGCTTCTCAGCTAGCGCTATCCCATCCGGACCTGCTCCTCGAGTAGAACCCGCCTCTGCCTCACCTATTAACAATGTGACCCCTCTTGACCGATCTACTCTATTCGCTGTCGCTCCTCTAAAATCTATTTTTGTCTCGCGTCTTATTGAATCGGCTACCGATGTAATGGTTCGAGATTATATATTTTCCAAACTTAATATCAATAGCTTCTCTGGCATTGTTGTAACTAAATTTACCTTCAAGGAAAAACGTACTATTTCCTCCTTTAAAATTCTTGTCCCGGAGAAGTTTGTCAAGACTGTGTTGGAACCCTCTTTCTGGCCTGAACACACTATCTGTCACATTTTTAATAGCCGATCTCGATCTTCGCAATCCGCACCTGGTTTAGGAATCCTTCCGACACAATCTACTGATTTACCATCTACTTCAAAAAACTGAATTCTTCCCCACCTCTAAAGATCACTTATCAGAATGTACGTGGCCTATGCAGTCAGCCCTCAAATTACATACTGATAGTGCAACTTTTCATTCCGATATTATCGCCTTCTCTGAAACATGGCTCAATTCCTCAATCTCGGATTCCGAGATTTTTGTAGACAATTTAAACATATATAGATCTGATCGACCATCTCGAGGTGGTGGCGTCCTAATTGCTGTTCGTTCCGACTTAACTTCTCAACTGTTTTCCATCGATGAGCTCAACACTATTGAAATTATCGTAGTTAAAATTCGTCTGCGTTCTTTTAATTTATTCATATCATGTTCTTACATCCCACCGTCCTCTGAATTTACAACTTATATGCTGCCCATCTTCAGTCCGTTTCGTCTCAGCTTAGTGATTCTGATCGTCTTATTGTCCTTGGTGACTTTAATCTCCCAAATATCACTTGGTCTCCATCCAATGACTCTAACTTAATGTTTCCATCTATGCAGCATGACTTCATTGATTCTCTACAGGTAAATAGCATACGTAATAACATGGAAACTTGAAGACCCACACCATCCCACACTTTCAATTGATTTCCTGTTGCCTTCTTCAGGCCCTATAAAGTCGTTCATTAAGCCTTCGAATATCTATTGCTTTAAGACGGCTGATTTTCTCTCCTTGAATACTGCTCTGTCTCAGATTGATTGGGCATTCCTTGACGATTTCCAGGAAATTGAGTCTGCCACGAATGCATTCTATAGCTGTAATTTTTCCATCTTTCCCACGAATGTTGGTTTAGTCACCCCCTCCAGAAATCTTTCTGATCCTATCTGGTTCACCTCGAGATTAATAAATCTGGTTTGCAATCAGACTTTTCAAAGTACTCAATTACAAAATCGAAGTTTTCTTTATTTAATACATTGTGCTACAACAGATACTTGATCAATTGCAAGCTTAACTTTAAACGCGATATACGTTTTTCTTCTTTAGGACGTTGATATGCAATGACTGCACCATCAAGTGGCCCAAGCGACACCAGCCGATGGCTGTTACGCGCGGATCCCAGGCAAGAAAGCAGCCCACCTTCCGCCCAACCGACCGAGGGGCGCTGCTGCTTAACGCGCGACTCGTTAACCGAACCGATCGCGGGCATGCAGAAAAGATAGGTGTTCGACTAGTGTTCGAGGAAAAGTAGAACTAATCTAACAAAAGAAATTAAGTAATTACTAATTACGGGAAAGATATAAGAGTATCAGTGACTTAAGACTAGGAAGGGAGTTAGTGGTAGATATAATATGATAGAGGGAATTATAGTCCGAGCATAGGACCCTAAATGGTTTATGCAAGGAATAATTCGATCTACAAAGCGGAAGAAACAACGGTGTATAGTTCCTAGTGCTTCTAATAGGAATCGTGAAGTTTATGCGGCTCAACAGGTCAGGGCTATCTACGTCACCCTTGATCAAGTTGTGCACAAAAATCACAACAAGCATTTTCCTACGATTAGCTAAGGTTGGAAGATTTATTAAAAGCAATCTATTAGAGTAAGACGGCAGTCTCTCACCTGCATCCCAGTTGAGGCCGCGAAGAGCAAAGAAAAGTTTTTCTGAACTGATTCTATACGGTCCTGATGTACGTTGTACTGAGGGCACCATACACAAGAGCCGTATTCTAAAATCGGACGAACCAGAGAAGTGTAGGGGTCTTTGTTATATAGGGGTCGTCAAATTCCTTTGACCACCTCTTTATAAGCACAAGCACGCCCATGGCCTTATTCACAATGGTGGAACTGTGTTGTAAAAACTTTAACTTGGGATCTAATAGAACACCAAGATCTTCAACGCGGGTAATTCTCTCAAGAGAACCACCACAAAGGGTGTAAGGAACCAGAAAGGCGCTGGAGCGATGAAAAGTCATTAATTTACATTTTGAAGCATTAAGGTTTAATAAATTTGCACAACACCAAGACTGAAATCTATCGAGATCGGATTGCAACCTGGATTGGAAAGAAATGTCCTTATACTGGACACAGAGCTTAACATCATCCGCATACATAAGTACTCGAGAGTATGTTAATACAGAAGGTAGGTCATTTATAAAGAGTGTAAACAGTAAGGGGCCTAGATGGCTGCCCTGAAGTACACCCGAAGTCACCATAACTGGAGAGGACAGGGAGTTTTTGAAAAGGACTCTTTGAGACCTAGAACAAAGGTAGCTAGAGATCCATCTCAGGAGATTGGGCGGGAACCCTAGTAGGTCGAGCTTTTGTGCTAGGAGGGAATGGTTTACAGAATCGAACGCTTTACTAAAATCGGCTTAAACAACACCCGTCTGCAAATTTCCTTGAAAACCTTTTATTATAAAGGAGGTAAACTCCAATAAATTTGTAGTGGTTGATCTCCGCCTTATAAATCCATGTTGAGATGGAGATATAAGTGATCTGCATAGGTGCTGCAGTTGCGGAGTTAAAATTTTCTCAAACACTTTAGGAATAGCGGATAACTTAGATATACCTCTATAGTTCATTGCGTCAGACTTGCTTCCTTTCTTATGGAGAGGAATTATAAAGGACTCCTTCATATCGGGGGAAAGCATGAAGAATTTATGGATAGGTTGAATAGTTTAAGCAACGGCCCACACAGAGACTCGGCACAGTACCTGAGTACACAGTCGGGAACTCCGTCCGGACCCGGTGAGAACACCGGCTTTACTGTTCGTAGATCATGAAGCAACGAGGAAAGCATGAAGAATTTATGGATAGGTTGAATAGTTTAAGCAACGGCCCACACAGAGACTCGGCACAGTACCTGAGTACACAGTCGGGAACTCCGTCCGGACCCGGTGAGAATACCGGCTTTACTGTTCGTAGATCATGAAGCAACGAGCTTTCATTTAGCAAAGGACTGAAAATGCCGTTCGACTTCAGTAAACCGTATGGATACGGCTGACCAGAGAAAACGTCCTGCGAATAGGTAGTTTGGAAAAAATGGGCAAAAAGATCGGCAATTGCCTGATCATTATCTGCCGACGTATTACGGAAAGATAGCGAGGATGGGTGTGCGGACGTTCTACGCTTATTGTTTACGAAGCTGTAGAACTGTTTGGGGGCCTTTGAAAAACTTATCCTGCATCGAGATAGGTAATTCTGATAGCATTGAGCGTTAAGAACTGTAAAGTTTGACCGAGCTATTACATAATGAGAGAGAAGAAGGAGAGCCAACTTCTTGAAATTTTTTATAAAGTCTTGATTTTAAGTTTTTTAGATGGGATAGCTCCTTGGTAAACCAATGGGGTTTTTTTGATCTAATCGGACAGGAAAGTGGGACACAAGAGACAAAAAGTGAGTCCAGTGCATCATAGAAAATGTTTGTGCCTGTCGTAACATCACTGCACAAATATAAAACGGACCAATCAAAATCCCTAATGAGGTTATTAAGCTTCGTAAACTCGGCTTTACGGAAGCAGCGGATACATTGGGGTAGTCTACCCGACCGATCCAGTACAGTTCGTCCTAGGTCGAGCGACACTTCGAAAGTAAGATGGTAGGCATCTTCAGGTATAGAGAGCGGGGGGACTCGAGTTAACAACACTAAGGTCGGATCCGTTACAAAGCACAGATCAAGAAATCGACCCAAGGAGTTTTTTACATGGTTAACTTGAGACAAAGACAGGTCAATCAAGCCGTCAACAAAGTCATGACGTGCCATGGGTACCAGGCTATTAGACTCATTTGCCAAAGATCAAACAATTCCTGGCAAGTTGAAGTCACCAAGAACTATCATGTGATCTTTGAGAGAATTGAGAAAGCGGGAAGGATCAGTCTTACACACAAAAATTCCAGTTCCTGCTGGATCTGGACTGTGAAAAGTTCCGACGTGAAGTTTGAGTCCACAGCAATTAGAACCCCTCCTGCACGTCGAGACGAACGATCCTTTCTATAAGTTGTGTACCGACCTGCCAAAACTTCGGAACTAAGAATGTCCGGCTTTAACCAGGTTTCGGTAAACACAATAGCGTGGGATGCAAGTGCGACACTATCCTGGAAAAGAATGCTGAGCTTACTACGCAAGACTCGAACATTCTGATAGGTCAAGAGAGAGTTTGAGAGTTTGTTAGTTTTCTGGACGGGTGGAGGTAGAGCGGGAAGATGACGAAGGAGCACTGGTCTGATTAGTTGGCAGAGTTATTGGGGGCTCGTCTTCTTCTTTGCCTTAAACTCTTTCACCACCAAATGCTCCGGCCAAAATTTGTCAGAACAGATGGTGTTAAAGTGATTTTGGGAGACACTTATTTTATGACTTTTCATGACTTTTCACCGCAATAAGCCATACCTTTTCGATTACTCAACCAAAACCATTATCATACAACGCCTTTTCAAAGTTAACGACTTGGGCATTACCTTTGTACATAATCTATGTTTCAACTCTCATATCTCTACTCTCTCTAACAAAGCCAAACGAGTCCTAGGATTTGTCAAAAGATGGTCTAAGGAATTTTCAGACCCGTAAACTACATAACTTCTGTACGTTTCCCTGGTCCGACCTATCTTGGAATATGGTTCTTGTGTCTGGTCTCCTCACTTCCAAAAATTTCAGGATATGCTCGAATCCGTACAAAAACAGTTTCTCATCTTTGCTCTTCAACTCAATGGGGACCCTTCGATCCATCTCCTTTCTTATGAAAGTAGGTTGAGCCTAATTAACCTCCACTCTCTTAAATCCCGTAGAATCTGCCAAGGAGTTCTCTTCATCCATAAGTTTCTCTCTGGTGAGGTCGAATCGACTGCCCTCATCAGCCTTATTAGTATTGCTGTCTCCATCCGCCCGACTAGGCATCACTTTCCTCTTCATCTCCAACTCTGTCTTTTTAACTACTCTGATTATGAATCTTTCCGTAGCCTTTGACGATCCAGCAAGCGACTGTGTGCCAAAGGGCCCGCACACATCTGGATGAATTAGTTGCAATATATTTTGGGCTCTACTAGTGGTTGCAACAGGAAATGGTTGCGAATGAATCTTGCTGACCATACATGTTTTGCAACTCATATTCGCTGGGAAAACCATATTATAAATGCCGCATACCATTCCTTCGCTGATCAAATCTTTCATACTGCTGATATTCAAGTGGCCGTACTGTTTACGCCACAGAGCACCATCAGCTTAAGCCGCTGGAAAACTGTTTTTTTTTTTTTGATCGAAACATATACAAGTTTCCAGCTCTGTTTGCGTTACAATACATTCGCTTTTTTGGATTACTTATGCATATTCTTGTCCAAAAGTGACGTCCATCGACACAGCGCTGCCCACCGAGAAAAAATGTCCATTCATATTGGGCACATAACAGCAGCGTGCATATCTCTATCTTTAGATCTACTTCTCCTTTTCCTTTGGCTTTTAGGAAACTGGAGTCAGCCAGACCAATCATTTCTGTAAGTTTATCGGACTTTGTAAATAACTGTTTCTAACCACACATGTGGCATATGGCACCACTATGCAAACGCCACGTACTATTTTAAAAATTATCTGCGTCCAACGCATTTAATAGAGACATGTTCCACACTTGATATGTTTCTCATCTTTTGCGCTCTCTGGGCGCTGTGCGCGGCTAGTTTATGTACTGCGATATATGCTTTTGCGTATTCTTCTGCGTTTCCCTTTCGCTCGCCTTCTTCATTTAATTTTACGCATAGAACATCGAAAGTCGGCAGACTGTCGCGCGTCGCTATGGCGAGAACAAAAATTGTTCTGGTAGATTTGATTTGACAACAAAACAATTGGGCGCAGTTTATCATTTAGCTCGATTCCTTCTGACCCAAGGCCATCAAAAATATCTCTGAACTCATTTATGTAACTCGAAATGCTTTGCCTTTCTTGTACAACTGTACCTTTCGTACCAAAGTGGACCTTTGATGAATACTTTTTAAATTGTTCCACGTCTCGGACGACTTTTTGCAGTTTTTGATGTGTCCCAACTGTGAAGTTTTCACATTAAATGTAATCATGGCCAGCGCCTTTTCATCCTTGGCCTGCCAATTCACACCTTCGGGAACATTCGTTGGTAGCAGGTCACCAGATGCCACACTCCACAATTCAGCGTACACCAACACCGCATTAGAATACACCAGGAATAAATAATTTCACTTCTCCAATTTCTCTATTTAATATATAAATTAATAAAGCCACAATGAAGAAAGCAGTTCGAAAAACATCGTTCCCTCTCGCTCTCTCTCACACGCCATCCCGTCTGCTTTGCGCGTTCCTTCAGATGAGTGCCTGTGATATCACTTCAGTACAAGTGTATTTAAAAATTTTGCCACGCCAAGATATCTGGAAACAGATAACATCTAGTGTATAAAATTCTGCCAAGGGTGCGATTTAATTTTTTCAAATTTTATTTTGTGACCAAAATTTAATTTTTCCTACTGCGAACATACATATGATAAATTACAAAAATCGTAAGTTCATATATTTTTATTTACTGACTGCAGCACTGCGGAAATTACTGACAGGAATCTGCTATTTATTTCGTTTGTGTGGAACATAAATAAAATAATGATTCAGCTATTTTGCAAACAGCGTCAATTTTGAAAATTCAAATGCAAATAAAAAAAGAAAATAAATAACTCTGACGACGAAGTGATTGTGTTGGTGGTGGCATATATTGTTGCCAACAAAAAAGGAAGAAAAAGTAAAGCGCAGACGGAGGCGCCAAATAATCAAAATGATCACAATGCTTATTTTCCGTGATCCATGGTCTTGACTCAACTGCTTTTATTTAATCAATCTTATCCTCACGTTGAAAATTTGCATCTCTCTTCTTTGATTTGTGCACAATTTTTTCCTCCGTCTTTCACTTTTACTTCAGTAATAATAGGTGCATATATATTCCTGGCCCGAAGGTCAGCTGTTCTCTCAGTCCACAATAGTGTCGATAGGCTAATCGATAAGAATTCGTGGATTTCGTTTAGGCATAGTTTTTTACATGAAGTTCGGCAGCAATTTTTAGTTTCCGCGGTGCTGGACATAACAAAGCGTTGGCCATGCAGTATACCACATGTTTACGTTTATTGTTTTTAATAAAATACGCGCTGAGGAGAAGAATTGTTGCAGGAGTAGAACACGCCCTGAGGGAAAGAATCATAGCCGGGTAGAACAAGCTCCGAGAATAGGATGTTAGGACGGGGAAAATTCATTAACAGGCAAGTGAAAAAGTAGAGCAACTACCTTTAGCACTAGGACCGCTGTAAAAATATTGGGATGTTACTCACAGGCTGTCGGATGGACTGCCCCGATTCGATCTGGCGATGCTCCTTTTATTCCTGAAAGTCAGCTGTTGGCCTATGGATTTGGAGCTAGCGCGCGTCTTGGATCGTAATGCGTTTATTTCCGTTTATTGCCTAGGGTTGGTCCCACTGGTGTAAAGATAGTATCATTCATATGTAAGGTTTATTTGTGACTAAAAACAATCTCTTCTCGCAGGCAGATAGAGACCGAAAACGGAAAAAAAGAGAGATAAGAGAACGTTGTCTCGTCACGTCTCTCACTCATACGTTTACATACTCATATGTATGTCAATACATGCGTGCATTGCTAGAAGTATCGAAGTATTGCACAGAGAAACGACAAAATCGTGCTGCATGGATGGGAACATCAGGTTAGAGTCTTCAAAAGAAGACCGAGTAATATTTGCGGGATTTAAATCACCAAGGATAATAAGACGATCATTATAATTAAGCTGGTACGAAACAGACTGCGTTAAGCATGTACATATGTAAGTCGAAAATTCAGAAGACAGTCTATATAATGTAATGTAAGAGCATGTATGTACGTGGAAGAGCATGATATAAATAAATTAAATAAACACAAATGAATTTAACCAAGATTATTTCAATATGGTTAAGCTCTTGACGCAAAAGAGTTGGGACGCTATGCCCGAACGTGCATCATTACATACGTAGCTGATTCCATAAAACGAGAGACAAATATGGATTTAAGAGGAGCGATAGCGAAAAGATTAGAGCGGTAAAGAGGGGTCACATGTTGTTAGGTAAGGCAGAAGCGGGTTCTACCCGAGAGGCAGGTCCAGATGGGGTAGCGCAGTCGGAGGAGCCAGTGCAAGCCGATGTGGGAGGAACCTCAACTTCCATGCTAACAACAGTGACGTCAGCTTCAGTTAAGGGCAGTAAAGCGCCAGAGACGGGATGATCATTACGTCCAGTTGGACGTCCTTAGCAGACACGGGCACAGGAGAGGAAACAGCCAGCCGTCTTTTTCCATGCAGAAGCATTTACACGGTTTCATTAACGACAAACTCAATCAAGGCTGGCGAGCTAATTGGATGAGCATGTGAATCATTAACTCCAAGAGAAAAGGAGGTGTTAACACAGGGCAAACTAGAAGTAACATTTCTTCTCGTTATAGACTCATTAATAATTTTGAGGTTTTGTAAAATGAGTTTCCATTGAGATAAACTTATTCTGTAATTTCCGGAATTGCGAGTGGACAGCAGCGAACTCCTTCAGTTTGTCGCATAAAAATTCGCAAATCGGCTTCAACTGCCCTGCAATTCCAACAAGTCCAGCTGTGACCGCAGTGAGTATTGATCAGATCGACAACGCGACCACCAATATGAGTGGCGTGTAGTCACACAACCAACAGAATATAAAAGTTTTTTGTGTATCTACCGAACGGTTAAAGTCGCAGCGTTTAGCACAGCAGCAGCTCATTGTTTAAGTGAAAAGAAGAATATATATAAAAAACGAGAGGGAACGTTGTGAGCCGCGGCAAAGGCCGCGGCTCTACCTTATACCCGGTACTCAGTCAGTATATACATACATACATTTATGAGCCTACGATTTATGAAATTTATTATATGTTCTCAAAAGGGACGAAAATGAATTTTTTGGAATTTTTATACATGTTTCCATTTTTGTTTACATATGCTTTGTATATCTGCGCCTACATTTCTACATGACATGTATGTATAACTACATATTTGAGACGTACAAGTGTTTAGGACAGAGAGAGAGGGAATGAGTCAGCGCTTGGCAGGTGTTGCGTAGCCACTGAAATTTAATTTGTTTCTTCTGGCCATAATATTGATCCGATCTGATCCAGATTCGGTAATCTGGTAGATATGGTAATTTTTCATGATTCTGCGTTTTTGGTTTTCATTTATCTTCAAAATTGTGGATTCCACAGATTTTCGTCTTTTGTGGGGGCGCAAGGGGGCGTGGCAAAATTTTAAAACAAACTCGTGCTGGTTCGGTATCACAGGAGCTTGGATAGAAAATTTGGTTGCTCTAGCTCTTATAGTCTCTGAGAACTAGGCGTCAAAAAATACGAATGGGCAAAGCAGATGGGGTCGCGTGTGTGAGAGAGCGAGAGGGAATGATGACTTTCGAAATGGTTTTCTTCATTGTAGCTATAATAATGATCCGATCTGATCCAGATTCAACACTCTGATAGAAATGGTCATTCTCTATGATTCTGCGTTTTTTTTTTCTCGTATCTTCAACATTGTGTACGCCACAGACTTTCGTCCTTTGTGCGGGCGGAAAGGGGCGGGGCGAAATTTCGCAACACATTTGGAGTAGTGTGATCACACAGGAGACTGGATACAAAACTTGGTTGCTCTATCTTAAATGGTCTCTGAGATATAGGCGCAAATGAAGACGGACAGACGGACGGACGGACGGACGGACGGACGGACGGACAGACAGACATAGCTATATCGACTCGGCTATTGATGCTGATCAAGAATATATATACTTTATGGGGTCGGAAACGCTTCCTTCTGGGCGTTACACACAACCGTTATCCCCACAAATCTAATATACCCCTATACTCTTCGAGTACCGGGTATAACAAGGGGAATCAAATTTTCGCCAAAAAAGAAAATTGAAAAAAATATAGTTAAACCCTATGAGGGATTTTTATATACTAGATGTTATCTGTTTCCATTTTTGTCTTTTGTGGGGGCGGAAGAGGGCAAGGTGAAATTTTGAAATACACTTGAGAAATACACAAGAGACTGGATACAAAATTTGGTTGCTCTAGCTTATATAGTCTCTGAGATCTTGGCGCTCATGATGATGGACAGACGGACGGATGGACAAACAGACATGGTTATATTGACTCGTGATTGATGCTGATCAAGAATATATATACTTTATGGGGTCGCAAGTACCGGGTAGAAAAATATTTCTCTTTTGT
The DNA here is from genome assembly GCA_035041765.1 of Drosophila algonquin. Taxonomy (NCBI): domain Eukaryota; kingdom Metazoa; phylum Arthropoda; class Insecta; order Diptera; family Drosophilidae; genus Drosophila; species Drosophila algonquin. The sequence goes on along the minus strand of JAWNKY010002032.1, from coordinate 1,403 downwards.
TTTGTGAGCTATTACCTACAATGCCCAACAGAAAAAAAATGTAGTGACCAGTACCACCCCATTACGTCAGTTTTTTTTCTAACCTCGAAAACGAATGTGACCTAAAGATGGCAAAAATGTATATGAATGATGCACCCACTTCTCTTGAAAGGGTTTTGGGGTCGATAACACTAGTCAAAACGACTTTTCCGCTGTCGCCCAAAATAACTTTTTTTGATAGATTTGGATGCATACAAATTTTAAAAGAATCATTTATTTCCAGGTTAAGTTTTTATTTAAAGAATTGGGTTTTTTTTTAATTTGGTATTTTTTTTCAGAGGAAGTGATTCTATTTTTCACAACTTTTTCAACTTAAAATTCCTAAAACTGGTTGTATTAAACTTTGCAGTTTTAAAATGCTAACAAACGCAGCTATAAATCCGACTCAGACACTTTGTAGCTGGAACTTAACGTCTGGAAGATATTAAGCTTTCAAATTCAAATTTAATCATATTATGCGATATTTTTTCCCGAAATGTTGACTTTCAAAACTCAGGAAAAGTCGAAAAAAAAATATTTGTTGTTGACACTAGACAATTGACTACCAATAGTAGGATAACATACAAAAAATTGTACAAATATCTCAAAGTTGAAGAAACTAAAAATATTATAAAATTTCAACTTTGGTTCGCTTTATCTTCCGATTAACGCACTAAATCAACACGAACAAAAAACTGTGGAAAAGAACGCACAATTTTGTTTTTAAATGATACATTTGTATGCAATTCGGTTCTGAAGATGCCGAGTGAATATTATAAAAGTGGACAAAGTGACGGGTTTTGAATTTTAAAAAATTGTTTGGGATATATGGAATATTTTTAGTGTGAAGAACTGATACCGAGGCCTACAGCCTAATTTTTATCTCGTGAAAAGTACATTTTGCTACACAGTTTATAACTCAAGAACTGGCTCACCTATCCAAAATTAAATATTTAGGCTTCGTTTGGACTATTTAGTAGATGGTTTGTGTGAAGTTTGCACAAAATCTTTAAATCGGTTCTTCATTTATCACATTTTTTGTAACAAATGTTGTGTTGATACCATTTTCAGTGTTGACATGTCATTCATACTGTTATTCATTCTGAAAATTGTCAGCCAAAAACGCCACGAGCCAGACGAGAAAGTATACACTGGTTGCAAAACACGTAATGCAAATGATGTGGCGTTAATAAGACGATCACAGACTGCAGATGGCAAACATTGCCTGTCATTCCTCGATCAACTCATGCTGAATAGTTGTGTCCCGTGAATATAAGCAGAATATCCAGAGGACAATGAGGAGGGGTTCCCGGAGCCAGTGCAAACACTTTGGTGATATTTAATTTAAAATTTAATGATAAACGATTTCAAATGGTTTTGACAAC